>MIEF01005348.1:0-13916 GCA_001870725.1 Taenia solium | reverse complement strand
CCTTGTTTGAGTACTTCGAAGGCAATCACCCCAAAAGGCTTCCCATGACCACAATAAATGCACAAATTTCGATGCTCCCAACGTAAAAGCCAAACAAGGTGTTGAAGGCCAAACAGGTGCTGCTAGGATCTCCCCTCTGGCTGTTGTACACCTCTAACTGGAGCAGGGAGAAATTTCGCACGTCAACAATTGGTTCCCCATCGTGGGATTTTAACTAAGAGCGCTTTGTTATTGCCTTAAGAAGGTTGCCGAAAACGTGACTTCACTTTGCCCAGGACGCTCTGTTGCAGCATTTCAGCATGCCACCCAATCTTTGGTCGACCTCTTTTAGTGGGCATTGATGAGAAGACGGGCGAACCGGTGTTAAGCGGCCAGAGATGTTTGCTCAGTTGGCATTGACCAATGAGCAAGGTGTCGTGCCCACCATCCTCATGCGTGTGGACTATCGGCAGCGCCCACTTGATCAGATGGGGCGCGATTTCCACCTCGTGTGCAACCGATGGTACGACTGCCTCGTTGATCATCGAGGGGTGTGGCATCTCCAAAGCCTTTCGTCATCATCAGTATCCTCTCCTTGTTCCGCCTTATTTATTGACCCAACTGCAAGTCAAAATGCCAATACTTACAGTTTTGATGGAGTTGTGAAATGTGCTTGTGAACATTGATGACAAGCGGAAAGTAAAAAAACTTTGATGTCGTTCCAATTTTGGTAGTAAAGGGATTTTGCTTGAAGAAGGGGGGAATATTATCCTTTCAAAGACGTGTGATTTCATTGTGGACGCAAGATGCTTAGTGAGGAGGTAGTTTCCAGTGCGGAAGAAAACCTGGCATTTGCGTGAGTGTTTCACTCTTGTCACTATAGCCGAAGAGCTTATGCGTTTTCTTGGCATGCTTCGTCAGGGTGACCGATTGTAGCGTAAGTTGTTAGCCTGGTTTAACCCTGCTGCAGGGCTGTGACGGAGGGCAACACTTGGGAAAGGTGTCCGCCATCCAGGAAGAACCACGCAAAGAGGAGAGCATGCCATGGAGGAAAACTTCTCACTCTTGATGGTATTTGACAGATGTGTGGCAAATAAACTATCAGCAATGTCAAAACTGAGTGTTGAAACAGTAGTTTCAGTTGTGTCCCACCTCGAAAGGGAGAGCGATGAAGTCGCGAAGCAACTGGGTGTCGAGTGCATTGACAGATGGGAATCTGGGAATTGTCAACATGTTCTTGTTCATTTCCATACCGTGTAGTGCGATGTGGATTGGAGGTAGGTATTTGATTGACTGACTGACTGACTGAATGATTGGCTCGTGTTTGTGTTTGGCGAAATGGGTGGTGTAATGCGAAGGAATATCTGATGGGCTGTGTCCAGAGCAATTTGCCCATTAGCATCACCCACTGCACACTGTGCAGAGCATGTGGTGCCGCCAAGCACATGTGCTACCGGCGGAGGCTGAAGCGACCACGTAGTTTGACGTAGAGTGGGATAGACCACCAAGTCAGGCGCCTGGTTTGCGTGTGCGTGTGCGTGTGCGTGTGCATGTGCGTGTGTGTGAAAGGAGGATTGGGGATGGGGGTGTATGCAATCAACTGTTCACAGGGCGAGGGAGGCCAAGATGTCGGGGCTATGACTCACCTACCTGATGTGATGCAAAGGAGAGGTGGGGAGACAAAGCCTCCTATTGCGAATGTCGCCTCAAAGATGTGAACATGTTTGCTCGGAAGAATGCAGGGAAGTAAGAAGACAGCAGGCGAAGCTTCCTCACTCGAAGTGGCTACAGGGAATGGACTGGAGTTGTGGCGGTACATGTCCTGACTACGTGCACCTCAGAGGAAAAAACGCAACATGGAGTGGTGTTGCACAGCCTATCTGGGAAACAGACCACTTTCTTCTTAACAAGACGGGTCACTTGGGTGTGGAGCGATTGCATAGGGTGATAAGCACTTTCAACAAAAATATCTTACTGAGAGTTTAAGTTGCTTAATAACTGGTTAATAGTTGACTTAAAACCGCGATGTTTTGGTGTGCTACAACGCTCCAACTTCACAGTAATTTAGTCACACTAACTCAAGTGGGAGGATGAAATTAATGGTGGAAGAAAGAAATACGTCCACTATAGGGGGAGACATTTACGTTTTGACACAGAGATTTGAGGCTACCTGGTGGAGGCAACGTCATTTCACCGCATGTAAAAATAGCGATGGTTCGTGGATAAAGATGCCACAAACAGACGACGCTGCACCTGAGAAAGTGCATCCACCCACTATCATGAGAATCCTTCCAATTGTACGCTCTAAAGTCAGCGAGCACTGCAGAGGTCACGGCAACCGATCTCACTTTCCACATCCAATCTAATGAGATGGTATGGAGCAGCTCTCTCTCTCCTCACCACCCCAAACAATCCCGTCACATGTGCTTTCATGCAAAACTGCCACAGAAGCAAGGAGGTGGGGAAGGGCAGCAGTATGAAGGGCTGTGTGGTGTAGCCTGCTTCGAGAGAACTCCACGACCAAAATTGGTCAGACTTTTGTGGATGCACTGGGGAAGACGTGCTATTGGTAAAGGAGAGCCCTTCGGAGCATTCCGATGACACCGCGTCCAGAATGGGCTGGTGCTTCATCGATCCATTCGTCGGTGTCGAAGACGCGGCTCAAGACTGCATGTAGGGTGCTTCAACCTGATGCATGGCAGGACTTGCGTTGGAGACTGCAGACGCAACAACACTTCGAACTCAAACATTAAGGAAGGCCAGATTCGGCGCACAGAACTCGAGCTCTAGCAGTGTTTCACCTGAGGCAACCAAAGCCAACACTCACGACAGCCAAGGTCTGTGTGCTAGACAGTAAAATTGATTGTTCAGGCCAACTTGATTCCTGTTCAGGTAGCGAAAATGGCGCTAGAACACTTTACTACTTTTATTTATTCTGCAACAAAGCGCCACTTTGCAAATCAGGGTATGGCACAGTCCTGGTCATCATGAGCTGTTGGAGAACACTTGCCACAGATGTGTTACGTGGCAAACGGATAGTTACGTTGAGGACGGCGCCCTTCCCAGGAGTGTATACCTCCACCAAATTTTCTGCTTTAAAATGCCTTTTCCAGCATGCATCACTGAATTTACAAGTGTGAGAGCTAAATCACGACTTGTCTGATGAACAAGTTAGAATAGGTGGGGACACTTATGTCTTCAGTGTAACGCTCTCCCAACTGAACCACCACGACTCCAGCGCGTCCATCTTCCGCGCCACCCCCACCTGGCCCATCTCATTCTCAGATTCGTGCCTCATCTTCATCAACCTTGCCACCCGCATCCTTCCTTGCCACAGCCGTGGAGGCGTTGGCGTCGACCACGTTCGCATGGTGCCAGACATCAGCACACCAAGTCAACAGGTGTTGAGTCGTTAGCCATGTTCAACTCCTCGCCACTCCCTTCACCCCTGTGGACACATGTCAACGTCTACGTGCTGTAGCACATTGTGCTGCTGAGGCTCTTGTCTCACCACACCACACCACACCACGCCAAATTGCTCCAGACCATACGTCAGGGTACTGCGTAGTGCCAGATGAAGAGGAGGTAGGTGGCGTTGAGAACAAGGCCACTGGACCAAATGCAATCTTACTACTTCAGAGAAAGCGTAGGCCACTCAGCTGCCCAAGCGGATGGGTTTGGCTGGGCTGGAGGGAGAATGGGCAGGGCATGAGCAGCAGTCAGTGGAATGGCGTTGTTGAGGCAGGAGTGAAGTTGTGAGCAGACGTGGGTTTGGTCAGGGTGGTGGTGTGTTGGTTGAAAGGGGGTGGGTTGAGCAGGTGGAGGTGGACGCACAGTGACACGGTGGCAGAGTGGTTAAAACGATGGACTGTTAATTCATTGGGTCTCTCCGAGTGAGATCGGATCTCACCAACGTTGGGAAATTGCTTGCTGCTCTCCTTGCCATGCAACTCGAGCGATTTGCCACTTGCACGGCACTATTGCAAGTGTGGAACGTGTGGGGCATTACAGCATCAAGACAACATCACATGACTGTGAAAAGAAGCATTGGATAAGCCCACGCATGAGATGCTTGCCAACGCGGTACACAAGGCGAATGAGTTAACCACTTCTCCACACTGACTTGTGCAAAAGTTCTTCATGCGAGTATTTTGCACCGCAATGCTTGCCTTCCTTCGTTTTGCGTTGCATTGAATGGATTCGTTGCTATCTCTTGCGGCACCTTAGTCCTGTTCTAGCCATTCCGCTTTCCCTGCAATCAAATCTTCAGAGGCAATAAGTGCTCCTTTGTTAATGAGAATATTTTTGTTTATGTTAATTGTATTACAGTTAGTGGGATCTGCGACGCGATTTACTTAATGCTTCCAATTGCATTCTTACTCTGCTTACACGAACTTGCAACTAGTGTTCACAGATGCGGAGATGAGACAGTCGAGCTGGGGGGCAAATTGTGGGGTTCAATGGACATTCCATCAACAATGGACAACTAGTGAGCGGAATTGCGCAGCAGCCGGAAATCGGTCAGTGGATCAGTCTCAAAGTGTTGCATGCTGGTTCAAAACGAACGATTGGGAAATGTGGCAAGTTGCAACGATCATTCATGTAATCAAGGGAGACCTAACCGTTATCAGTGCCTCATTGTCGTGGCAAAGCCATGGATGGCCTCACCTGTGGAAGGAAGGAAGGAAGGAGGAAGGCGCAACACAGCACAGGCGACGCGCCAACCAAAGGGAAGATAAGGGTGAAAGGGGTGCACCCGAGCAAACACGATTAGATTCCGTCGTAGGCTTCAACACAGTGGAGTGCAATGCTGAGCCTCCACCTGGGGTCAGAGCCTTGCGGTCAGAGCCTTGCCGACCACCCTGAACTCGCCGACAGTTAAGTTTGATGTGCTGCCACCCACACCACACCCACACCACACCCCCTCCTATCCTAAGACATCACTTTCACCTGCCAACCTGCTTTGCCAGCACCACACACCACATCGCATTTCTGCCATGCTGCGCATTGCTACACTCACATACCCGCCCCTTCTCACGCCAATCTACACCAGCACCCACCTCTCTCCTCCTCCCTCTCACTTACCCACCTGCTGTCTACGCACACATCACAGGCCACCAGTGTGGTAGCCATCAAAACCACGATCTGGCTAACATTGCGATAATAAAATACAGTGGTCCCTTTTGAGTGCCTGTTTTTCTACCAGACAAGAAGTACATTTCATTATTTTTGTGCATTTGCAAGTAAAAGAATCCTTGCGCCACACTTGGCACACAAAAACCAAATGTCAGAACTGTAATTTATCCCATCAGTGGGCCATTGAAATAAAATATACTTTTGATCAAAAATTAATTTTGAGTTACAGAGGTGAATGCGCACCTGACGAAAGACAACAAAAAAGAAGAACCGCAGTAGTTCTTAGCAATGTCATCCGTTTGAGATTAAGGATGTGCTTCGTGTGCTCTCTGTGCGCTCGTCAGTATGACTTCGTCGATGTGCTCGGTTGATTTGGTGAAGCGACCTTGTCTTTGCTGTCATCATACCACTTTTCCAATTCAACCCACAATCTGGACATGTTACCTCAATTCGCAAGATGCGAATAAATTGACCATGCTATGCAACTCCACAAAGTTTACTTGTGTAGTGCCCAACATACACATTTGAACCAAAACGATGGTCAGCTAATACAGCAACCATTCAAGCAGTTTGCGCAAGTTTAATAAGTCCATTGCTATACAACGCCATCAAAGACGATGGATCCTCTGGTCGTCCACCAACCTGATAATTCCATAGAAGTGCGAAAGTAGCAAATCATCGACGCAATGCGAGTGACCTTTGCAATACTTTCGGTACAAGTATTTGTGCGACGCAGATCCCGTCAGAGAGGTTGCAGTGCACGTCTCTGCATAACCCAAACCACGCCTAATATGCAGACCAATCTGCTCATCGTGATAAAACTTCCTACTGCGCCTCCAAAATGACTGAGAGTTTTAGTAGTTAAGACAGTACATAGGCTCCATCCACACTTCCAGATGTGGATTTATGTTACGCATTTAGGCATTTTTTGGTCAGGTCTGGGCAAATAGCGCCATATACTTTGTAATGTATGAAATCGCGAAGCATTAACCCACTTTCTTGCAGTAGCTCACTCAATCACACACACCGATCTCTCTTTGTGCTAATTATTCCACCTAGACAGTAGTTTGCAATTTGTACCATTACCCTACTCTGCTACAACGGTAGGCGCTTTTAGAATTGGACAGGACAGTGGACGCACGGGCGCGAACACACTGCTGGAACAGCCAGTGATCTGGACTGTTCCTTCCTTTGATAGTAAACTCTCATGAAGTAGTGTGGAGGCTTAGTTTTGCAGACTTGGAATTACGGCTAGAACAGAACACAGAATGGGGTAGACGAAGCCTAAAGTAGCAATATTCAAACGCAAACGCATTTCAATCCAATGATGAGATCATTCAAATGAAGGTAAGAGGAGCTGAAGGGTTAAAGGAGATGGGAAACGCATCTAGAGGGTGAGGGCATGGTTTTGGCATAAAGGCGATTGATTCGAGGGAATAATTACTGCATTTGAGATTTGTTCATCACTCAGCCTTGTCAAGCTTATCGCCACCTAATACGAAAACTATGATGAACATTAAGAACTCCTCCAAGGTATCTAGACTAGCCACTGCCGACACTTTGTGAATATATTGCAGTGCTTCTTTCGCGTGCTTAATCACGGAACGACTTTGTGGTCCAAGTCATGTGCTCAGTTCTTTGGAGACTTCAGTCACATGCCTTGTCATACCTCGCGCGATCCAAAACACTGCCGCATTCTGGTAATCTTTTCCAAGTTTATTGTTTAATTAAAGTTGAGAAAGTATTTTGGATAAAATACAAACCTTGTTGAAGGATGAGAATGGACCACTTGTAATTGTTGAATTAAATGCGCTACAACCAGAGGAAAACTAAGTAAAAGTTGGTGCCACAACATTTGATTTGAACCAGCTATGGAATCGGATGTGAGAATCGCATAGCGTTACTACTTGTTACTGCACCTGGCGGAAAGCAAGAGTTGGAATTATTCCAAATTTTGAATACATCCATTTCCATTTACCAGGTGAGATCTGCTAACCAGTTGCCCTGCAGCGGATTCCTTAAATGTGTATGCAAATGCGCTGCAGGAATGAAGATTAAGCATGCAATGCTTTGTGGTCCTGATTGCTGGTTTTGTTTTCGGTCGCTTAGGCAACCATCTGGCTCTAGTCGGGTGGCTGCCCTCCGGACCATGCCAGCAGCCCCGTTCCCTCTGCTTGCTGAACATATATATTCTGCCTTAGCATTATGCTTCTTTCTGCCTTCATGGAAGTCTCGGGATGCTACAATGCGGCCAGATACCCATCGAGTGCATAGGTAGCACTTGTTTCAATGCACCCTGTTAATGGTGAGCATTGGAGTAGCTTCGCATTAGCTATATCAGTTGTTTTACTCAACACGCGACAAAATGCTTGATTGTAACACCATCGTCTTTGAATTGATTTAAGCTGGTTCGCGATATTTTTGCAGTCACGATCTGTCCCATTTGTAGCATATGCCAGAGAGGATCAAAATAATCGAGCAGTCAACTTTGACCACGCTTAACTCTTGGTTTAAACAGTTCCAGGAAGCGTTCAAGTTCTGATTTGCCACTCAGGATGACATGCGAATGCTTCACCTAACTAGCTAATACGACTCGATGAGACTAACTAATTTTGTAGCCTGTAGCCAATGCGGATTGCACAGGACTACACGTCTCACAAGCTACGTTGACTCCCAATTTGCATTGCAAATACATAGTGGAGGTATTCAAGGAGACCGAGGATTTCGTGTCGTGTATCGGTAGCGTAAACTGAGCGTACAAGCGATTCACTTGGAGGATTACAACTGAACATCCCTTCAAGTGTCCTACATTCATTGGCGGTTCTGACTGCCTGAATTCCAGATGCATAGAACGCTTACCAAATTTGACTTCTCCAAAAGGCCTCCCTTGTAACTCGAATGGACATCTCACATGTATTTCGTCAAGACAAATTGAAGGACTAATTTTCATCAACACGAATGTCGAACTAACATAAGTTCCTTTTGAATGTACAGCCTGCGAATCCAAACTTTCGAGTGTTATGGTTGAATACTTGGGTGTCATTCTAGTGACAGAGAGTGCCACCCTATTCATGCGATTATATGTTTTTTTACTAAAACCACCTCTAACGCTTTGAATTCCGGAAGGCCCTAAAACCATTTCTGACAGTTCAATGTATGCATGACTGTTTCTAAATTCGCTTTCTCTTCTTGTTATGTATGAAACTTTGGAAATAATATACATTCGCAAAGTCAGCACCCCAAAGCGGACTGATTCGGTGGCCAAGGATAGAATTTTCACTTGCAGCTTCCCAAGCTTAAAAAGGAGAGTTATAATATTTATGTTCTCCAAATGCGCTTTGTAGGCAAGAGGCGGGAAGGTAAATTCACCTTGCTCGTGGACGTATGTGGTTTCTCTGCAGAGTCGGAGGCCTCTCCGTCATAATCACTCCCCTATCGTGCATTCCGCCTGCATCCATAATGAAGAGGTATGGGAACATCCAGCCTTCTAATAGCAGGGATGAAAGAAGGGAAGAAGAGGAAAGGGAAGATCCTCCTACATAGTTTTAAAAGTTTCTTGAGCAGCCACTAGAGTTTGATGAATTCGCTAATAATTATCTATGGCGCAGATCTATTAGTTCTTGCTGGAATTTATGTAGGCCTAGCAGAGATTTACTGTTGATGGCTGGCACCCTCCCAATTACCGATATCGGTGGAGTGGCTTATGCTACTTTCACTTCTTCACTGATTCTGCTGACTGAAAGTGGGAGGAAATGAGGCTTGTGCAGGAAGACGGTGGGAAGCAGATCGCTGGCTGGGTGCATGAAGTTGCCTGTTCTTGTCCATAAACTGGTTTACTTGTCACTTCCCATCACAATCAGTGGTAAACTTCTGATTCTATAACGAAGTCCACCTCATCCCAAACGGCAACCATATTTCCATTTGCCTAAATAACTCAGATCCGATCGTGGAGGAGAAGAAGTCTTTTGCAGAACAAATGTAAATCCAGCTTCTCTTGTTGTTGTTGTTGCACCTTCACACTAAGGCAATGAATACCGTCTGACTGTGGGCATCATTAACATCTAGAATGCAGAGAAACTATATTGCGAGCGCGACTTTTTATTGGCCAATGTCTGGTTCTCTTCTAAACCCTGCACCCAGTAGAATTGTCGCACCAGATATTGAAAAGCCAAAGACAAGAGAAATGTCGGGAGAGGGGCAATGTGCACCAGATACGCAGACGGATCCTACATTGTGCTTACTGGTGACTATGGAGCAGGTAGAAATTACCCAAATCTTTACTACTCTTGCCTCTACACTACTAAACAGTGCCATGAATTCGTACTTGCTGTTGCTTTACACTTGAGTAGTGGGCTGAATGCGGAAAATGAAGTTTTCATTCCGCTTGAAACGCATCCACCATTTGACACCCATTTTTAGTGCATTGTGTTAGAGCAGAGGCTTGAGTACGTTAACTAAGCAAGCGTCTTTCTTGTTAGCTGAAGATTTGCGCATCTCAAAGCACTTTGATTACAAATTCGTATGGCTTTTCGGACATTCGCCTAATGGGCTCCTCAGTAGTCTGGAGCACAAAGCGCTTGTTCTTGGGTACCTCCAAATCGCTGACTGATGTGCCGCTTTTATTTTTAGTCCCTGCGTAGATTTTCCTCCCTAGAAATATAGTTTAGCTTTTCTAGAAGGCTAAGTTGTGACTGCTTATTTTCGGAAGGATTGCGTGCTACTCCCGACTGGTCGGAATCCCTACCAAGGCTCTTCAACCTCCATTCAGATTTGACCATAATCAAGTATTTCCCATCTTATCGTGCAACTCATCACCTCTGATCCCATCTATCAAGTCTTTAGCATTAAAATTTGGGGAGAGAATTGAGTGGCTCAGTGTTGGCGTTGCTGTAGCATTGTATTCAACTCATTTTGCCGAAACATTGTCTGGATTTTGTAGATGCTGTTCATCCAAGTCGCCTGAGACTGTTGTCATGCTGATAGCCATATTGAGGCGTATGCTAACCAATGATCGCCTAATAATTGCGACCAGTCTTGGAAGGCAATGCTTCGCTAGCTTCCTAAGACCTACCATTCAAAGTAGCGACTTCACCTCCTGGTGGACGGAGGAGTTCCAAGACGTCGAATGGAACATTTACTGCTTCTGCTTCAAGTGCATCGACTTTCTGATGTAGCAGTGGATGTGCTATCAGTGTCCAAGGAATTCAAGTGAACGGAAATAAAGTTTGCCTCAGGGGCTGATGAGGAGAAACCGAATGTTCTATCAACCTTGATCAACCCACTCAAAATGGCAACTTCTCTGCCACCAAGTGTCAAAGATCAAGGTGGAACGAGAACGGTGTTTCTGTGCACCCTTGCTAGTACTCGAATTGTGCGTTGGTTCGGAGAGCTGGATGGCTGAGCATTGCGATGTTGCAGAAGTCCAGTTATCATATGTAATTCATCAGTGCAATAATGATGAATTCCTTGCCATTGCAGTGAGGTGTGCCGGAAATGCTGAATCTTTTTAGTAAAAGCTTGGGTAAAGCAGATTGCAGTCCTATGAAACCGCTAAATTAGAGATCAAATTGGCTAGAAAGTCACTGTCCATTATTGCTCTAGCAGTACTTGCTGTTTACCCCTGCAGCGAAATCGCTATTACAGAATTGCAGAACCATGACCTGTTTGGAGAAGCCGAAATTGGCAGGCGTAGCTTTGGGATGCTGGAGCATTTCTTTTCCTGGCACAGTCCTTGAGTGGCAATGCTGCAGCAGCTTTTACATCCTCAATGCTTTACTCAATGTAACACGAGAGCGCGTTCCACTCTGTATGTCCTCACCGGATGGATAGCAAATGCAGTGATCGTGGAAGTTACAGCCTGCTGCAATACTGTACGTGAGTATGGAATGGGAGCTACGTGTCTATCAACGTATAGTTGAACCTACTACCTAAAGGATTAATGAATTCAGATTTCGTTTGAGATTATTTTGTTGTGAGCGAAATCTAAATCACTGATTGGGTCGAGTTTATCCTTACAAAATATCACTGCATCAATGTGTGGAAAACTTGGAATAAACTAACTGCCATGCCTTGCTAAACCCATAACAATCAATGCCATTTCCACGTTTTGTCGGTGCCAAATGCAAAATGTCGTGATTTTCCTCATGGCAGCTGCAAGATTCGTCTCAACTTTTTCATCTTACAATGGGAGTTATGTTAAAACTGTGAATAACAGACGTCTCAAAGTGTCCCCTCACAATGCATCAAAAGACTGGATGACATCAAAGAATAAAGAACTTGAATTTAGGATTTTTGACGCTACTACTATTTGAGTAAGAGGAAGAGGCCGAATGTAATAGGCATCGCAAGGATATTAACTTTGTATGCACTTTCCTCAGTCAATAATCTCCAGCATTTTCCATTGGTTGCAATATTAAAGGATTCCGCTACGGATTCCTTGCTGACTGACGGAATTGTCAGATCACGCATCCACATAATTTCCTTTGTGGGATCCCATGAGAGGCTATGGTAAAATTGTGTTAGTTTCATAGACTGTATTTCACCCATCATTGAAGCCTTTGCAACAATTGCAGTGTTTTAGCTTTTAATGCTTGGTAATTAGCATTTAATAGTTCTTTTTATTTCAGAGCCATGCAGTGGCGATCCGTTTGGGTTCACTGGACAAAAGCCATGTGGTAAAAAGAAGGTCTATTTGGACACTTGAGGCCTCCAAAATCATGAAACTTTCTTTGCACGCCCTCGGTAGCACAGAAAACAGTCCAACTCCACTTAAATTCGCTAACTTTGAAAACAATTAACCGTATGAAAACTGTCCACTACCTTCTTATGCCGATGCATATTCTTTTGTTGACATGGAAGAAAAGGAAGACACTAATTAATTGCACCTCACTAACACGCCCTCCTCAGCCTTCCATATTGTCTCCTTAAGGAGGCATCTGTTTGCATCTACCCCCGATGTGACCACAATCTCTTGCACCGTCTCGACAAGCATCAATACATCCATTTGTGGCCTATCACGACTGCTGTAGGAAAGTGCAATTTTAATCTGTGCATCATAGAAATGTGCTCAGACTGTACATCCCTTTGCAAACATCCCGAGACAGAAGCCAAAATCCCGACTTTAAAAGCATTTCTATGTGCCTAGAGGAACCGCAACTGCCCCACCGTTGTTGCATCGCAGTGGCGATTTCAGGTCGAAATTACAGTGCATTGAATTTCAGTTAGGTGAGAAGGAGCTTTAAATGCAGCTTGAAGGCTCGCAGTATTTTGATCAGAATGGCATGTTAGTTCTTTTTGTGCTTCAGTGTATTAGTATGATTTTCGTAAACCCTAATACCATTTGTATCTGTATTATTTATGCCATGAGTTTCGTGTCTTACATCCATTTCTTTCTGACGCTATCATGGACAGCATGCAATGTGAAGACATTAATTAGTTTGTCATTTGATGAAGTAGGAGCTGGTGAGGATGTAGGCACAAAACCAAATTAGTCTGCACTTGAGCCATTTTTCGACACTGGTGTGACGAAAATGTAAGTGTGCGACACATTATTGTTGTCGACTCCAGGACAATTCTATCGAGGGCATTCATAGCATCTGGAATGGTGGGTTTATCTTGCGATTCGATGCAAATATTGCAGGGGTTGTAGTGAGAGTACACATGAAGAATAAAAAATGAGTGCCTTTCTTGCCTAAACGCAAGTTGATAACTCTTATCTTTCACTGTAGCTCTGTTTAACAATGCACTCCATAACATGGTGGTTCTATATCTGAGGACTCCTGGGATGAGTTGCAAGAGTCCAAATGGACGTCATTCACTTCATTACATGTGCGTATAATGGACCTGAAGGTAGTCTCAGTTCTATAATGGGTTTACTGAGCTCTGTACTTGGAATTCTATGACTCCGGCGTTTCTCTTTTACATTGTGAAGGTAAGTTACGACATTTCAAATGCTAATGTTGGCCTCCAATGATTCTTTTCATTTGATACTCACAGACAGGTGTTTTTGGAATCACATCTGATTAATATTTCATACCATCACACTCTACCGACATCTCAACTCCAGCAAACGGAGAAGTGAAGGTGTCTTGTGAGGATATTGGAAATGTTTGAGCAATACGCTAGTCTCTTGGGCTGGTTGTCGCCTTAAAATTAACCATCCATATGGGAAGAGCGAACTGCGCTCAGTTGACTGCTGGTGACATTCTGTGAAAGTGGATATTAGCCTAGCTACACGCGTTCACTATTCGTGTAGCGGAGTTCGTCGCTGGTATAAAGCAAAGTCCTGCCTGACTGGATTAGAACACGTTTAAATGTTCATCGATGTAGATTATGTCTGAACACATAACCCCCATCCGCAAGATAATGACTACGTCTTCTTAAAATTTGTTACAAACATTTGTCCTCAGAGAATCGTTAAAGGACGTTCGTCTACTTCTGCGCCCATTTTGCATCAACAAAAGGCCGGCACCAACTCTCGCTAGCAAGGTGGAATTACGACTGTCATTTAGACGTACATTCTCACTAGTGCTTATCAAGTGAAAAAGCATGGGAGGGACCCCAAATCTCCATCATCATTGCCTAGTTGCCGCGCAGTTGAGAACAGAATAACGTCAATCAAGACATTTCACACTCCAAAGCAATTGGTATGACTTATTATGCGCTCTTGTAGCAGAATAATAAGATTATATTGAAGGCACCATAACTGAAATTACTTCATTTGATGAAGTGTCATTTTGATCCACCTACTGGTCTACTTGGCATACTGACCACGTTATTGTGCTCTTAAACCTAAACGAATT